>CM042572.1:7812500-7860000 GCA_023630585.1 Cranoglanis bouderius
CTGCCACATGATTGGCTGATTGGATTATTACATGATTGACCAGTGAGTGTATCTGACCGAAGAAAATGATTCACCCAATGATTCTCTAAAATACCTCTAAAGATATCTGAATATGGGAGGGAGAGAACATTTTATCCTTTATTGCCAAGAGTCAATATGACATTTTAAAGGACGCAAGGGTTTTAGATTAATAAGCAGTTTGCACATTTTTAGATAGAATTCTTTCACTGGAATAAAGTCTACTCCTGCAGTCATCCTTGTCTGCCTTATCCTTTTATGCTGGCAGATGGCCTTATGTAGTTCAGCACTATGGCAAGCAAAAAGGCAGATTTCCCCAGCAAATCCAATGTGCAAAAAAAAACACAAAAAAAAAACAAAAAAAAAACAAAACAAAAGGGGCAACAGCCTTGTAATTTTGTGCTGGATCAAAATTGTGTCAAATTTCTTTGGGGGTATTTACATTTAGCATTTAGCATGCTTTATATCAATGGTCCTGGTATGAATAGATAATAAAAAAAAAAAAAAAAAAAAAGCTTGTTCGGGTACGATATCTTCAAGAGCAAGAAAAAAGAAAGAAAAGGAAAAAAAAAAAAAAAAAAAAAAAAAAAAAAAAAAACTCACCACACAAAGAAAAGGTGTGATTGCAGTCCAGCACCACTTCATCCAAGGATTTGGTCTGTATCCAATCATGTCCTCAATTGCATCATAGAAATTATCAGCACCTAACAGGATGTAAAGAGTCTCTTTATTCATATTACATAACAGCACTTGACCTGGCATTCAAATCACTAAGTAGTACATACACAGAATGTGCACTGTAATATACCACCAACAATTTGAAATTGATGCTTTGCAAATTATTTTAATTTGCAATTATTACTAATTGACTGCTAACAAGCTAAGTCTAATATTAGCATCTACTATAACTATAGCTAGCTAGCTAACCATCTTAAGTCCTTGTGTGACTGAGTAAATAATATATTATATTCCACAATGTTCAAACAAAGTTAGCCAAGTTAGCTAGCTATAGATTGTGTGCAAATGATATGTATGCTTTCAGAGATTTCAGTGTAATGAATGCCAAAACAGTAACTGTACGTGTTATACCATGGTTATATGTTTTTCTTTAAATGTTTGCAAGAACTAAACAATTACCTCAGCTTAATTATATAAACAAATACTAGCAGTTTGAAATGAATGCTTAGCAAATTAGCTATTACTAACTGACAGCTAATAAACTAACACACTGAAATTTGCTACTGCTTTAGCTAACTAGCCATCTTAAACAAATCGTCCTTTTAAGACTAATTCTAAAACTCTGATATTATACTGAACAATGTTCAAAGTACATTTTGCACAATAGATATGTTTGCCTTCACTGACTTAATTGTAATAAATATAAAAAAGCAACTACAAAATTTATCTACCCTAGTTACAATATATGTTTTCCTTTAAACGTTGCACAAGCAAAAATCACCTCAACAAACACTAGCAATTGACTAGCAATTTGAAATTCTTGCTTAGCAAATTAGCTGGTAATAACTTTCCCTGATCCCTGATGAAAAAAAAACAAAACAATAGAAACCCTCATAGAATTTGTAATGGTTTTAAAGCTTATAATGGGAACTGTATTGGTTTTAATGAAATCTGTAATGGTCTGTGTGTCTCTGGTAATTTTTTGCCTTCTACTGGTGACATGTCTAGTGGATACCATTAAGGACCAATAATGGTAATGGTTTTAATGGTTAATGGCTGATGGTTTGTAATGGTATTTTTAGTGGAAACCATTCGAATTTCTGTGATGGTTTCTACTGGGGTTTTTTCAGCAGGGGTAGGCCTAACATATTTCACTGTTTTTTTGCCACTGGTCTATCAATACATTGCATTTTTGTATATGCAATTTGCCATGTGATTTGCAATTCAAATATGAAGTTTGGCTATTTGACTGTCTGTGCTGACACAAAATGTGATTTTGCACCACTGTTTATACTGCAGGTATGCATGTCAGATTTACTACATAGCCTATATGCTGTAATGTTAGCTTTAGTTTCACATCCTTGTATATACCCGTTTACCCCCCTCAACATTTATGTGAAATATCATTTGTTGAACTTACCATAAATCCAGGCTACTGCAATGCATTCAAAGAATGCAACCCACAAAAGGCACACACCACTGGCTGCATAGTAGTCAAAGAGTTGAAACACATACATGCCACCCTGAAAGAAGAAGAAGAAGAAGAAGAAGACGACAGGGGCATTATATCACACTCAAGTCCATGTACAGGCTTTAGACTCACAAAAAGCAAAGACAATGCAATAATGTTGGAGCCAGGACCAGGACTCAGAGCCGAGTACCTACGCAGTTCACTAGTTTTCTTTGTACAAAATGGCACAGCTCTCAGACATTCTGCTTTTAAGATTTACAGTATGTATGATGTCATGGAGCAAAACCAGGCCACTGTGAGGCTAAGCAAGGAAGAGCTAAAGCACAAAACTGTGACTATACTTGTCACTGGGGACCTAGGTATGAGATTTTAATTCAAAATAATATTAATAATAAAGACATAGAAGGAGACACAAATAATTATTTGTAGAAATAATCCAGCATCAACGTTAAGACCTATTTGCAGTACAAGTCTCTGTATAAGCTGTCACTATAGAAACAATGATGTATTACAACAAGCACATTAATATTAATCTTTCAGCCAGAACTACTGTCCAAGCTGTGCTGTTAGACCTATTAGAATCAAGAAAAAGCACTGTGGTATAATTTGATCATTTAATTTGTTTTACAAGTAAGAATTATCAGACCATTTTTTTTCAAAATTACCTTAGTGACCATGGTAAGTCCCAGCAGGTAGCTCACAAAGCATATTATAGCTATGAAGATTTCTCGACGGTAACCCTTCCGTAGGAAGGATGGATACAAATCCACCAGTGAGGTGATCTGTCCTTCCACTTCAACAAACTGTCAGAGTAAAACAAAGTAACAATGTCAATGAAGACTTCATGGAAACCAGGTTTTATTGGGCTGCTAAAATAGCTCGAGTAAAGGGATTTTAAAAGCTACAAGAGCTTAAAGATAATGTTAGAAGGGCATATTTTGTACCCAAATTGAGGTAAGTGAAGTCACCAATAAAAAAAATCATTATCTACTTTTCTGATTATTAGCTTATTACAATTTCTGCACTGCACATGGATTGCTTTACTTGATGATGTGTGGAGAAGCTATATTAATTCCATTTTGAAAGCCATATATAATTTAACTGGGCCAGCAGCTCAGAAGCTTGCCTGGACCAGTGAGCATGCTGACTTAGCACAGTATACAATTTCATTTGGACAGTGAAATGTGATAGACTCATGCAAGGGTCAAAATGATGTTTTCTCTTGTATATCGAAGTTAATTTGTTCATCTGGTTATGTTTAATGGTGTGGTGAGCAATGTCGCATACATGCACAAAATCAACTGTACGCAGTATAATTATGACATGTGAACACTCGTGCAAATGAAGTCAACTTATTGCCAACATGCTCAGTGCACTGTCACACTTGGTTAGCTGCTTGACCTTGGCATGATTTGATAGCACATTAAGTTTGATCTAGGTTTAATGGAACTAATATGAGGTTTTACTAAAAATACAGATTGTTATCTACACTATGCAAGGTATTCTTTTGTCACAAAGTGCACTCTCTCACAAAGTGCAAATCATTACAAGCCATACCGCAGCAGGAAGCTTTTGACAATAAACCACCATCACCCAGGCTCGCCCAACCTTCACATGCAATCTCTAGTGACCCTGCACCATTCCTGAATCCAACCACCCAAATAGCTTGTATTACTTTCCCAGTTTATGTCACAAAAGAACAACCTAGTGAATATTGAACTTTAAGAGCACCAATATGACTAATCGATCTACAAAGATCATCTTCCTTGACCACCTCATGATTCTAAAATGGCCGTCACTGAGCTTTTCCTTGGTTCACATTATGAACTCTCTTTTCATACGCATGATGCATACACAAAGTCTAAGATTGTAGCATTATATGCAGTATATGTCTGGTGTTTTTTGTGACCACTGGGAGTTGAGGTTGGATTTGAATAACTTCATTATTAAGAGAGGTAGTTAGGCATACGGCTGAGATATCCAATCAAATCAGCTCCTTTCAGTTCTTTTAAGGAAAAAGGTGTGTGCAGTACAGCAAAATGACCATCCATCCAGCCATCCATTTTCTGTAACATTTGTCCTACACAGGGTCACAGGGAGCTCAACCCAGGGGACTCTGAGCACAAGGGTGGAGTGCCAACCCATCGCTGTGCACAATCACGCACACACTCACCCACCCATTCACACACTATGGACAATTTGGAAATGCCAATCAGCATCAGACACATGTGGAGAACATGCAAACAGGACAGAGGTGGGAATCAACTAAGCCACTAAGCCACTGTGCCCCACATATATATGACCATATACTGTATATAGGATATATTCATGAGCGAGAAAGTGAAAGTGTGTGTGAAGTGCAAATACTAGGACAAGTAAAAAAAAAAAAAAAAAATTGCCTGACAGTTTAATTGATATTTAGTATGCAAGCATGGTGGTTGTGCAGTATAATAACCAGTTGTGAGACACTGACCTGACTGTCGAGACCTAGTAGCAGAAGCATGATGAAGAAGAGAATGGCCCAAAATGTAGGCAGTGGCATCATCGTCACAGCTTTAGGGTAAGCAATGAAGGCCAAGCCAGGACCTAGAAGGGTAAAGAACAGAGAAGGGGAGGGGAGGTGGAAGAGAGCATAGTTAGCAGCGCTAATCATATGCACCTTTGATCCGTGCTGCTACATTGCGCATCTCGGCACAGATCAAATAGAAAAATAAACAAAAAATGCGTGGATAGACCCTAGACATCGAAGCAATTACAGCAGGCAAATTATAGCCACTAAGGATGCAGATATTTTCATTAGACTTTCTTGTCTTTTTAGCTAGCTTCATGACATTAACCAGACAAGAAACCTTCTAACAAATTCATACGCTGAGTACTATAGAGGACTTAACAGGACTAAAAAGTTTTTTCTTTATGTAATGCTGCTCAAATATCAACAGCAACAACAACAGTGTGGAACAAGCAACTGCCCTCTCTTGCCAAGGCCTCTTGCAGGTAACTGCAAATCTTTGCTAACCTGGCATTGCAAAACCCATTTAACAGACGTTAAAAAAACAGCAAACACATGGAGCAGCACATTTTAGCTGCTACATGAATGTCCAAATGTATGTCCAGAAACCAGGCAAGCAAATTACATGATGATGTCTCTGTCCAAGTACAAAATGACTCTCTATCTCGGGGCCAGGTTTCAGCATTTAAAGCAAGCAGGACCCTGGCCACACCCAGAACAAAATCTTCTAAAACAAGCCATGTGCTTTGCTTACCTTTCATGATGTTTCGTTAAATAATATATCCAATACAGTCATATACTGCAACTCTTTTGGGAGAGTCCTGTGGCTAACTATGACATTAATCATATTCTTCTGCAAAGCAGCCCAAGTAAGTTTAAATAAGATGTGATGTATAAACACAGCCATAAAGATTTATTCTTTATACACAATGTGAAGTGAAGCTGAGCATGCCAGAGTCTCCTTAGAGGCAAGAAATAGTACTGCAGATGAACTAAACACTGAAAAAAAGGGAGCCAGTTAATCAGTCGATCCGTCAAATCTCTTCACCTCATTAATCTAGCACTGAAAGGTGAACCAGAAGAGCAAATCAAAGAATTCTAAATCTGAATGGAGAGAGCATGTGGAATGAAGAGCTTGACAATAGAAGATCTGAACAATTGTCCAATATGGTCTACAGGATGGAGGAAAAGAACAAGTACAATCTGCTCAGAACAGCCGCCAAACATCACAAATAGCTGTTGGAAAAATCAAAGCAAAATGCATGTAACAAAACAGGCCAGCATTCCAAAAAATCCTGGAACCATAAATTTATTATTTGTTCTGTGAGCTTGGCACAAGATTTTTCTTGGTAATTTTCCCCCCTTAATATCTGCAGAAACAGGCTTGATGAGTTCTAACAGAGCTGTTTCAGACTAACTGTAGACTCTTCATCGTTAGTGGAATGGACAAGATCCATTCAAGGGCTCAGCTTTCCCAGGGTCTCCATGCACATCCTCTCAATATATTTCCATAGTTTGTTTGACGAATCCAACCAGAGTGAGAATCGCTCCCGGATGAAAAATTCCATTAACAACTACTTCTTCAGCTTGTTTATTTATTAATTCGATTTTAGTATTGGTGTCTCCAATTTTGTCTGCGTTGTTTTTAAACGACTGACTCATTTTTGTGTCTTTTTTTTTTTTTTAATTTGATGTAACAGTGCCCACCATCACTGCTACTTTTACCCTCGTACCTGACTCTGCCACATCGGCAATGTCCACCCCTTGCTCTTGTGCCATGAAGCCCAGGATGGAAAATATTGCGAAGCCAGACACAAAACTGGTAGCGCTGTTCAGGCCTCCCAGCAGCAAACAGTCCCTATGTCACACATATGTCATGGAGCTTGTTAATTAACACAAAAGGAACCTAGGTCCCCACTTTTTTGCCTGTTGACTGGACTAATTCCACGGCCCCCACCCCGTGGCAAGGAAACTCACCTGTAGCAGTTGTATTTGTACTTGTTGTAGCTCCCCAGTGATGTCATTGCTCCCAGACAAATGGCATAGGAAAAGAAAATCTGTGTCCCTGCATCAATCCAAACCTACACAAAAAAGAAGATATATTAAGACAAGTAACTGACAATAAGTCACTAGCTTGTTTTCATTACTGCCATTTCAAGTTGGATGCTTGGTTTGCACCCAAAGTGCTTAATGTGTTTTGCAAGATCAGGTTACCATACAAGACCTGACTGCATGAAGTGCAAGTTGTCCCTTAACAAAATGTAATTCACTTCCCCAGCAGTCCTCAAGGTGATACATTGTTCCAGGAGGACATGAAGTCTTACCTCAGGATCCTGCAGACGGGTGACATTTGGATACAGGTAGAATTTGATGCCCTCAGCTGCCCCAGGAAGTGTGACACCCCGGATCAGGAGGATAGCCAGCATGACAAATGGGAAGGTTGCTGTGATGTACACAACCTAAAGGAAAATAATATGTGGATGCAGATTAAATATAAACTCATTCAAGTGACAGGTCAAAGTCTGTTTCTGGAAATTTCCACTGTAAGTAGCAAGACCTGCACATTTCAGGTCAACTTTTGAAAATACATCACCATCATTTGCTAGTGATTCACCCAAGAATGGACAACATCCACAATGCAGAGTAGTTAAGGGAGTTTTATCTGTGGCACATTTTGTGAGAATATTTTGGCAGGACTGGTGGGTGTCATTGCACTCAGGCAGAAACCTCCCACAAATACAACAATCAATAAGTAGGGTAGCCAACAGAAAATACATCTTTAGAATGATACTGAAGTTAACTCCAGGTAGTTGCTCATGTTTATGAGGAACATGTTTGTTGTCATTATCTAAGACAAGAATAACTGGGGGAAGGTTATTTGTGTCACTTGGGGAAAGGTTTGTGATGACTACTTTGGGAAAGATGCTCTATGTACATAGATAAAACATTATCTTTACAAAAATTAGCATACTAAAACATGCTAAGAGTTGATGGCCAGAAACTATCATGTACACCATATACCCTTGCCCGAGAAATAATTAATTAGACTAGTAGTGTACTGGATACCACATATACCACTGCTGAATTTAAACTCACCTTTCCTGTGGACTTCACACCCTTCCATATGCAGAAGAAACAGATGACCCACATAGCAAGGAGACATAAAGCCAGGTCCCATTTAACAGGGCCCATGTTCTCAATGCCGTCAGAAATACTAAGGACGTTGTGCCTGTAGGGACATAAGATACTAGTGAGCCATTTCAAGAGCAACAAACATCATGAACGTAGTGACCACGGGATCAACTTCGGATAACAGAGGAAGACATGTCTGAATGGATGTTTGAGGCTGAATCAAAACAACCAGCCAGGCAGAGTAGAATGGACAAGGCTAGTTTATGGCTCCAGATTCAGCCAGTCCTCTCCAGCCCCTTTACTATATAATTAGTTTATGTGAGCTGAGTCTGTGTTAAGCCAAGCCAGTCCAGCAAACACAGCAAGGACCGGGTTGTAAATGCATTGTTGGTTATTAAGGTTATTGAGGACACCTGCTATTTGACACAGAGTCACAAGAGCACTGTGCAGTATAGAACTATGCAATTATTAGAAAATCTTGTAGGATTTAATTTTCAGCACTTATGAAAATGGAGCCATATTCTTACCATAAAGCACAAGAGATGGAAAAACCAACTAGTAACATTTAAACACTTACTCCCAGAACTCGGTTACTGGTGACGTGAAGTTGGTATTATTGGTAGCCCCCCCTAGACTTAGGTTCTTGCGGAGTGTGTCCTCTATACAGTTTTCTGTGTTCCAATTATTATTGCAGCTGGCCCAGGGAAGATCAGGATGGAAAGACTGGAACAGGTAGTACAAGCCCCAAGCCAAAATCACAATGTAGTAGATGTTCAGTAGGGAAACGATCACAATGGAAGCATAGCCGATACCTGCATGGGAATAGTGGAAACATCAACAGTTACTAGAGACAGATCAATAGCAGATGGATGGTGGTCTGAGCGGAAAGTTCTCAGAAGGACATCTTAGAAGGATTCTTTTCTTTGCTGAGCAATAACACAGCCCACAGCTTTTATCATTCAAATAAGGCAAGGTTTTTACATGAAGTGATTTCTCTCTCTGAGGTGAACTGGCAAAGAGCCACTAGGAAAAGGCCTCTACCAAACAGGGAAACAAACTACTGGATGACACATGCAGCTAATCAGGACAGGGTACATATTGCTGTTATCAGAGTTTTTAATTCCACTAATCATTAAATCCTGTTACCTATTTTAACAACAGTTATAGAGTATAATCCTTCACTGAACCTCAGTAAACCTTTCCTGACACAGATTCACATTCTCTATGTAGCCATTACTTGAAAAGGTTTGCTTCAGTGAACCACAATTACCAGCATTGTACAAAGTACCCATGTTAATGAGGAGCAAGCATGTGAATGAGGAACTGTTTGAATTGCACTGTGCTTACACAGTAAGCAGTGTTTGGGTTAGATTTTAGCTGGCAGGAAAGCTGTACACATTGGTAGAAAGCTGTTGCTCTGTTAAAGCTGGGTATTTGTTGGGAAGAATGTCAAAACTGGAATGTTACATTGTACATTGTACATCACAAGAAGTGAAATAAAAGTGAAATAAATACAACCCCAATTCCAAAAAAGTTGGGACGCTGTGTAAAATGTAAATAAAAACAGAATGCAATGATTTGCAAATCTCATAAACCCATATGTTATTCACAATAGAACATAGAAAACATATCAAATGGTTAAACTGAGGAAATGTACCATTTTAAGGTAAAACTAAGGTAATTTTGAATTTCATGGCCACAACACATCTCAAAAAAGTTGGGACGGGGGCAACAAAAGGCTATAAAAGTAAGTGTTACTAAAAAGAAACAGCTGGAGGTTAATTGGGAACAGGTCAGTAACATGATTGGGTATAAAAAGAGTATCTTAGAGTGGCAGAGTCTTTCAGAAGTAAAGATGGGCAGAGGTTCACCAATCTGCGAAAAACTTTTTCTACGATTTGTGGAACAATTTCAGATTAATGTTCCTCAACCTAAAATTGCGATGACTATTAATCGCTAATCATCTACAGACTCAGAGAATCTGGAGAAATCTCTGTGCGTAAGGGACAAGGGTGAAAATCAATATTGCATGCCCGTGATCTTCGGGCCCTCAGGCAGCACTGCATTAAAAACAGGCATGATTCTGTAATGGAAATCACTGCATGGGCTCAGAAACACCTCCAGAACTCATTGTCTGAACACAGTTCACCGTGCCATCCACAAATGCAGGTTAAAGCTCTATCATGCAAAGAAGAAGCCATATGTGAACATGATCCAGAAACGCCGCCATCTTCTCTGGGCCAAAGCTAATTTAAAATGGACTGAGGCAAAGTGGAAAACTGTTCTGTGATCAGACAAATTGAAATTTGAAATTCTTTTAAGAAGCCATGGACACAGCATTCTCTAAACTAAAGAGGACTAAAGAGGAGAGGGACCATTCAGATTTTTGTCAGTGCTCAGTTCAAAAGCATGCATCTCTGATGGTATGGGGGTGCATTAGTGCCTATGGAATGGGCAGCTTGCACATCTGGAAAGGCACCATCAATACAGTTTTTAGAGCAACATGTGCTTCCATCCAGATTCCATCCCATCTTTACTTCTGAGAGACTCTGCCTCTCTAAGATACTCTTTTTATACCCAATCATGTTACTGACCTGTTGCCAATTAACTTAATTAGTTGAAAAAATGTTCCTCCAGCTGTTTCTTTTTAGTAACACTTACTTTTCCAGCCTTTTGTTGCCCCCATCCCAACTTTTTTGAGACGTGTTGTGGCCATGAAATTCAAAATGACCTTATTTTTTCGTTAAAATGGTACATTTCTTCAGTTTAAACATTTGATATGTTTTCTATGTTCTATTGTGAATAACATGGGTCTATGAGATTTGCAAATTATTGCATTCTGTTTTTACACAGCGTCCCAACTTTTTTGGAATTGGTGTTGTATGTTTTCTCATTTGTTGAAGCAGGAACCTCCATAAATATTCATGACTTACATTGCTGCCTGCTCTGTTGACTTACCAAGCATATGGAATATCACTGTGCAAATAAAACAGTGTTGTGAAAGATGGCCTCTGCTACAACTAAAAATGAATTAGTGTAACTCCTCTAGGCAGCACGCAAAGTGGCCAGTGTTAACACCTTGATAATATCAAGGCTTTTGAAATCTTTGCCCCACTGAGGAGAGACATGATAAGAAACAAAAACAGTTACTGTCTGTTTTGTGCACTTTCCTTTCCTGGTTATAATGTCTCTCCCTCATGCTCTGAGCCTCATTGCTAGTCATCGCTTTCATGTTTTGCCACTCTGCTGCCATGGCAACACTGAAATTAGCACACTCTGTATGCTACATGCTCTCAAGGTCTGGGTGGACGTGTGTGTCAGTAGGAACCTTTGAAAATATTCATCTGGGCTCACCTTGAAAAGGTTTGCAAATGCACTGCGGAGTTTAGGAGTTCAGGGAATAACTTTTCAAATTGTCCACGGCAGCAGAAGTGGTCACAGCTTCATTTGAAGTGTTTGGGAAATCATCCTTCTATCCATCTGATAAGGATAATCATATTTGTGCTCTGTGTTAGAAAATCAATAGCCAATTGATTTCTTCCCTTTTGTCCCATTCCTCAGTTCCCAAGGGGAACATGGGAATTTCCTTCCTGAAGTGTGTTTTCCTCTATTGTTTAATTGTAACCAGATTATAAAATCGGTTGTACTAGGCCATTTTCCACTTCCCTTATGCTTGTTTCCTCCAAAGGAACAGGTGCAGGACAATGTATTATGTTCAATCGACCACCATCTAATAATTTTCAGTCAAACTTGATACTCACCAGTAAAGATGGGGCAGATTTTTTCCCAACAAGTGATTCCTCCCTGAGAGGTGAACTGGCCAAGAGCCACCTCCAGGAAAAACACAGGTAGGCCTCCACCAAACAGGAAAATGAAGTATGGGATGAGAAATGCACCTAGGCATGAGCAAGACGGGGTATATTCTGATAAATTTGTTTAATTACAATCATTACATCCTATTAACTATAAAGACAATAATTTACTTTTGTCCCTTACCTAACCACAGTTAACTATCTGAAATTGTTACACTGAAACTGTTCCTCTTTCTGTGCATTTCCTGTCAGCGTAACCAAAGCTTGTCTATTTCTCCAAATATGGCCTTGTGATGCTCTGAACAGCGACAGAGGTGCTCATGACATTTTTTCAACACAAGCGAATCAGCAAAGCTATTGTGTAATTCAAAAATCTTTGATACTGAACTTCAATTCTGGTCAATCATACATTAGTTTGATTAAATATAATAGTGAAAGTTCTCAAGTTTTCAAGTGAAACTTGAAAGTTCCTTTCAAGCAGGTGTACCAAGACGTGAATCATTTCAAGACATTTCTTCTTACATAATTATTTCCTGTGTTGGTGTTCTGCAACCAGTAGCAAGATATACAAGCCTTAACTTACCTCCACCATTCTTATAGCAGAGGTATGGGAAACGCCAGACGTTTCCTAAACCAACAAAGCCTCCAGCCACAGACAGAAGAAAGTCAAGCTTGCTGGCCCACTTCTCCCGCTGAGGATGTTTACCCTCAGCCTCATCCTCAGGTCGGGTGCCAGGACTTTTCCCCGGGGACGGCTTCAGAGTGTCCTTATGGAAGTCCTTCAGGCATTGAAGCTTCTCTTTTTGTGCCATGCTGTTGGAGAGAACAAATAATGGACAAAAATTTAATGCTTCAGTGGATGGCCTTGGTTGAATTGGTGAGGATTAAACACTGAAACCTGTTTGTGCATGGTGTGATGAGCCTAAACAAGATATGATACATCAGCACCGACTGGACCAGTAAAGACACAACAAACCAGGAAAAAGGCAGTCAAAGTGACTGTTGGAGGCGTTTGACTAAGTGCCACGACATAATAGCAGATGAGGGAGGACCTCTAAGCTGAGCATGTGCAACAAATGTTTGTAGTGTTCTGTCTCTTTAATTAACACAGCGCTTATGTGTCAAGACACTTTTCAAAGAGAGAATTGTTATTACTGGCTCAGGGTGTACAGTTTCAAAGCACTGGCCAAAAGTGCCATGGAGAAGCCCAGATCCAATCCCAGGGATCCAGATAAAGATGTCAGAAATGCTCTGGCACCGTTTAGCCTAGCCCCTTTTAACTTGGCACGGATAGAACAAACTACAGTCTCATTGAAAGTTAGCTTGTTTAAACAGTGTTTTGAAACCGTCTCCTTTTCTCCCCCTTGGGAACATACACGAAAATAGTCTATTGTCTGTTTGAGACTCAAGAAATTAAACTGAAATGCAATGAAAACTCTAGCTTTTTTATGTCCTTTTAAAGGACAGTACAAATGGTAGCAGGCACAATGTCCCGTGTGCTTGATATATTAGTCAGACTTTGCTTGCATGTCTAGCATTCAGTTGGAAGGAATCATCACAACAACGATAAGGACTGTATATCTGTAAAAGTTTAAACCCACATGGAAAAAGTCCACTGTCAAGATAAAACATTGCACTGTGATTACTAAATACAGCTTTATGCACTCTAGAAAGGAAACTTCCTTCAGATTTGTAGGGCCCTAATCACCTGACAATACAATGATTCTAATGTCTACGCAGTTTTAGAACAATTAAAGATATGAAGTACAAATTGTACACATCCCATTTTGCCAGATGAGAATTTTCAGAGATTTAGCAGCTTTCTGCAACCAAGACGCATCACATTACATATGAGCAAAATCATTTAGCATCGGTGTCCTCGGTCCTCGCTCATTACACCAACAGAGAAACACCGACTAAATACTTTGGATTAAATAAAATTAGTCAAATAGAGTATCCCGTAGAGTAATAAATAACAACCAATTCTTGCTAATTGAACATAATATTGCCAAACTGAGTTGAGAAATGTCTTCATGATTCAAATGAAATCATGCCGTAAACCATTTCTGCCCAAATAGCTATCCAAGTCATTAATTTGCCGTCCCATGCACTTACATCTCCTTCATGACTGTGGTAGAATGGTGTGTGCTGTTCTCTGTCCGCTGTCACAATGCCACTTCTGCCAAAGCCTAAATGTGCGTGCAGATAAGAGTAAGCCCTGATTGACAGTGCTCCCCCCCCCCCCCCCAAAAGACTAAGACAATTAAATACTATCAGCAGATTGCGCTCAGCTTTGGAGTGGAGGATGACACGGACTCGGATGGTAAATTTCCACTCCTCAGAAGATTTAGCGTTGCATGTGTCCTTGCGTCTCGCTGTAACCTGAGCACTAAACAGAAGTGAGGGGGCGGGCCAGGGCCAGCAATCCTCACCTCTGTTTCATTTATTTGGAGCTGCTAAGGACCTGCTGGCTATTTAAATCTTCTGTTGTCATCCCAAAGCTTTTTAAAGCTTTTCCAGTAACACCTGGCAGCTCGGCTAAGAGGTTGCTAACGGCAGTCTAAAGCAGAGTATTCCAAAGTATGGCTGTCACTTGAAGGCTTAATATACAGTACTTTCAACTCAAAGTAATTAATACTATACATAGTGATGTGATTATAGTATAAAAGTATTTATTTGGGTAAGTTTTAAGCCTTAATGGTTAATTTTTAAAATCTGTTTTTATATGGACTGTTTAGACTATCTAAATTAAATCAGACTCTCAAGCTGGACAGAGACAAAACACTGGCAAGGAACAGAGCATTTAAATGAGGCAAGATGACAAAAAGGCAATTGTATGGCAGAAGTCAAATTTTTCCATGTGAAAAAAAAACAGTAAATAAACAAGACAGTGGAATTCTGTTGAAAATATAAAAATAGAAAAAGGTTTGTGAGCTGTTTAAGGAAGTTGTAAAAAAAAAAAAAAAAAAAAAAAGCTATATTTTTGGTGACATCAGGCAAGGTTGAGTCATGAAAGGTTATTTGATAGGACAGCTTAGATTTCTTTGAAGCAGCTGCAGTGCTCCCTCTTCAGTTTAAAGTAAGAATCAAAAACAGAGCCCGCTCTGCTCCCACAAAGCCCCAGGGAGCTCCTAATTAGAAGCGATTTGCTTTGCTAAAGTTATAGCTCAATGAATCGACCAAAGACGTCAAGTCACAGTTCCTCTCTGCTCTGCCTCATTGCCTGCTTCTGTCTGAGGATCATGCAACTAAAAGGCAAGTGCTATGCAATGGTCCTGGCTACTGAGGGAGACTTCACGTCTGTTGTCCATGTGAGGTTTGTTACATAACCACTATTTTAAACCCATGCACATTTCCTGAGGGCACTCACATTAAACTCGCCTCTTTCACAACTTTTTTTTTTTCTGCACAGCGCACAACATTTTTCTGAACATTGACTTTCACACGACTCCAGTTTTACAAGAGGATACTTGAAAAATTCCAAGGTTGAATTCAAGCAAATCTAATTGACAACAGCAAGAGGCAAAAGGACACTAACTGCACTGGTTAATGCCCTTGGGTAAACTCCAGTGCTCTTTGCCCAACTTACACTATCCCTCTCTAGTTTACGCCATCAAATTGAATGCTAATGATAATGTAAACAGAGTAAGGGCTGAAAATGGACCGATTTCACCCATTAACCAAGGCTACCATTGCGTCACAGTGAGGACGCTCAAATTCTAAGTCTTCTGTATCTTAAATTCCATTCACAAGCATGAAAAGATTTGTTTAAACAAAATACAAAAAATTGGTTTAGTAGTATTCGGAAAAATGAAACAAATATAATGCAAAGAGATAAACTAGTCCTGTGACAAAGCTCATTCAAATTTTTTCTAGTCATAACCTTGGGTATCTTAGAAATAACCTTGGACTGCTGACGCTAATAACCTAGAACTGTATTGCCCATGAACTTTTTTTTGTTTATCATCCCTGTCAGAATGACAGTGCATGAATAGATCTTGTTCAAATAAATGTTAAATCTGTTAAATTATTACTAAAATGGAACACGGACTACTTTATCTTGTTGGATGTCTCACTTGTTATGGATCCAACACAAATCGAGATTTCTTCAGGCTAAAATAAGCTTCATCACTTAAAAACAAAAGAGCTGTGGCTCTGTGCCTTGTCGTATTGCCATTGGCTTAAAATGTATTTTATTCCTCATGAATTTGCCATACACCAAAATAACGGATGGTGAGTCAAAACAAGCCAAGAACAAACAAAAAAACAAGGCCCCGTTTCAGTGATTACCTGTCGCAGTTTACCCCATCCTCTAGTGAAGACATGGAATCGGAAGCAGGTAGATGGTCCAGCTTGCCTGAGATGTTCAGTGAGCACTGCTCAGTTCCCAGAATGAGAATGAACCCAAAAACATACCAGTGCAAGAGTTAGGGGTTCTTGCCACCTTCTTGGACTGAGGTGCAACCTTTAAATTGCCTTGAGGCCAGAAAAAGGAGGGAGTTCTGGTGATGGGGGAGTGGAGCTGGGCAGCTAAACACTTTGGGGTTTGACTCATTCATGGCAAAAAGAGGAGAAAGACAAAAACAGTGTTTCACTGTAGGAGGAGGATATGGCTTGTTGCCAGTGATGGTCCCTAGGCAATGGCACAGTACAATGTAGGCAACCGATTAATGATTTTGAAAAAGTGAATTTGACGGGATTCTTTATGAGATTTGTTTAAAATGCTGAAATCACCTAAAGCCCTAATGTGGTGGTGTTGTTTTTTTCTTTTTCAACCACACTGTGGGCAACCATAGGACACAACCCTTAAACAGTTGCCCAAGGTCTTTTGTCTATAATGGAAATTCTCCAGTCATGTCAATTAATACCACACCATTCTTGATTTACAATTTTACATGCATTTTTGATTCCTCTGTATTTTAAGGTTTTCCTGTCTTCTAATCGCTTGTGTCATATTGTGGTGACGTCGGAATGCAGAAGTACATGACGCAGAAGTGTCAAGTTTACAGAGGTAACGTGTCACACAATAAGCTATTAAACATCCCATCATTATGCAAGAGGACATGATTAACATCTGTATACACATGTCAGCACAGGACTTGCACAGTAGAGAATTAAAGATAAAAGCAATGCAAAAGTCATACTGGTGTAACTTTTGGCACAGGTTCAAAAGACTTGGATGTGCATTCCAATATGTTTTAGTCACTCAAGTGTGAAATGTGCACTTTTTCAGAAAGCGTTTACAGATATATGGGTAAAAAAAAAAAACAAAAAAAAAACCAGGCAGATATATTTACTTTAGCTTAATGAAAAACAACCGTACATCAACAATGTTAACATTTAATTGTCTAGCATAGAGGAAGTTGTCGGAGTGGTGCGATATCGAAACTGCAAACAGATAAAATAAAATAAAATTTTTTTTAAAAATAGACGTGTATTTGTTTTGCGTTTCTTTTTTTCTTTCTTTCTTTTTTTTCTTTTTCGTTTTAAGACATGGTGTCTACACAGCCCTCTGAGAGAGACACACTTCATAATCCAGTGCAGGTGCTGAACGAAAAAAAAAAAATCCGTTCAGATCAAGATAGGTCTAACAATAATTATTTCAACAGGTGCTAAATCAGTCCAGCACAAAGCAGAATATGTGTACACACACACACACACACACAGGGATAACGCACACAACGGGACCTTGTTTGCCCCGAAATCAGGAAGCGCGCGAACCCCTCTCTCTGTGCGCACGCGCACCTTCCGCTCGCGCCTCCGCTCCATTAATTAATTTAAAGTGACTGAAAACAGCACGAGGCTGAATCAAGTAAACTGAGACAGTGAGCGCGAGGGACAATAAAGCATCCACGAACGTGAGTTAAGAGCGCATCCTCTAAACTCATCATCTGTCTAAAATGACAGCTTAATACTCATAATGTGCAAGCTTTTATAACTTATACACTATGCAAAAGATGCTAGTTTCTATGAATATAAAGAGCAGATCTTCACATACATTACGATTTATTTTTTTATAATAGACTACAAAAAAAAAAAAAAAAAAACTAATGAAAGTGGAGAAACACTCAAATGCAGCCACTTCCTGAGAAGCTTACAACTAAATACATAACGGTGATGTGTATTTTTGTATAGACTATATACATTTTCGTAAAATATACATTTCTATATACATAAATAAACAATAAATATATGCTTATTATAGGCTATAGTGTGCGTATAGTTTATACAGTTTTGGATGATTTCTTACCTCCTCTGATTTTTCTTTTTATTCCTTTAGAAGTGCCTCTTCTCTCTTGTGTTTCGTGCGAAGCTGAATTGGATGCGTAGCTGTAAATTTAATTTATAAGCCTTTCTTTCCGACCTTTGTCTCTTAAAATGGGTGACCAATAGACATCGGCATGAGTGGAAAAACACCGGCCAGCCTCTCGGTGCAACAGGAGGAGAGACATGAGCGTCTTCTTAAAGAGACACGAGCCATTTCAGTTCGACTCTACTTCCAGCTCGCGCCCTGCTCTCAAACGTCCTACAGGTCATAGTGGGCGGTGCACGTGCGCGGCAAACCCACGCCTGTTTATAAACTCACCCTAAAGCAACGGGCTCCCGGTCTGACATTAATTCATCCAGTGTTATGTGAACCCCAATTTTGTTTTTACTTATAGAAATGTAATTTTTGTTTTTCCTCAATATGGGAAAAAAAGAAACGTTACACTTTTCTCTATAAATGTCATATTTTTATTACCATATTCATATTCAATACCACATTCATAAATGTACATTCTCAAAGTGTAAACCTCCCTCTATGGTCTTCAAATGTGAGCTTAAAAGTTATGTTGAGTCTATTGCACATCAGAAAACTTAAAAGCAATAAGAATTGGTTCAAAAAGGGAATTCAAAAAGACTTGGGGATCATTTGGGACTAATATTAGTGTGTCTGTGAATGACTTTATATACTTAAAAGACTTTTTATTTATTTATTCTTTCCCTCTGTTCTTCTGGCTTGTTGGTATTGTGTTATCATGTTCTTACTGGCATAATAATTAATTTATAAAAAAGAAAAAAAAGAAAGCAGGGGCTCCTAAATTGTTTGCAGATTAAACCCCTTTTAACTAAAAAATAAAAACAGAATGCAATGATTTGCAAATCTCATAAACCCATATGTTATTCACAATAGAACACAGAAAACATATCAAATGTTTAAACTGAGGAAATGTATCATTTTAAGAAAAAAAAGTAACGTAATTTTGAATTCGATGGCAGCAACACGTCACCCCTCTTCTTTTAACAACAGTCCGTATACGTCTGGGAACTGAAGAGACCAGTTGCTGGAGTTTTGGGAGAGGAATGTTGTCCCATTCGTGTCTGATACAGGATTCTAGCTGCTCAACTGTCCTGGGTCTTCTTTGTCGTATTTTTCGTTTCATGATGCGCCAAATGTTTTAAACTGGTGAAAGGTCTGGGCTGCATGCAGGCCAGTTCAACACTCTGACTCTTCTACTATGAAGCCATGCTGTTGTAATAGATGCAGTATGTAGTTTAGCATTATCTTGCTAAAATATGCAAGGCCTTCCCTGAAAAAGACGTCATCTGGATGGAAGCATATACTGCTCTAAAACTTTTATATACCTTTCAGCATTGATGGTGCCTTTCCAGATGTGCAGACTGCCCATTCCAAAGGCACTAATGCACCCACATACCATCAGAGATGCAGGCCTTTGAACTGAGCCCTGATAACAAGCCGGATAGTCAATCTGCTCTTTAGCCCTCTTTAGTCCAGAGGACGCTGTGTCCATGGTTTCCAATAAGAATTTCAAATTTCGATTCATCTGACCACAGAACAGTTTTCCACCTTGCCGCAATCCATTTTAAATGAGCTTTGGCCCAGAGAAGACAGCGGTGTTTCTGGATCCTGTTCACATATGGCTTCTTCTTTGCATGATAGAGCTTTAACCTGCATTTGTGGATGGCACTGCAAACTGTGTTCACAGACAATGTGTTCTGGAGGTGTTTTGAAGCCTATGCAGTGATTTCCATTACAGAATCATGCCTGTTTTTAATGCAGTGCTGCCTGAGGACCCGAAGATCATGGGCATGCAATATTGATTTTCACCCTTGTCCCTTGCGCACAGAGATTTCTCCAGATTCTCAGAATCTTTTGATGATATTATGTACTATAGATGATGAGATATTCAAAGTCTTCGGAATTTCACGTTGAGGAACATTATTCTGAAATTGTTCCACAAACTGTAGACGCAGTTTTTCGCAGATTGGTGAACCTCTGCCCATCTTTATTTCTGAAAGACTGCCTCTCTAAGATATTCTTTTTATACCCAATCATGTTACTCACCTGTTGCCAATTAACCTCCAGCTTTAGTAACACTTACTTTTCCAGCCTTTTGTTGCCCCTGTCCCAACTTTTTTGAGACGTGTTGTGGCCATCAAATTCAAAATTACCTTATTTTTTTCATAAAATGATGCATTTCCTCAGTTTAAACATTTGATATGTTTTCAATGTTCTGTTGTGAATAACATATGGGTTTATGAGATTTGCAAATCATTGCATTCTGTTTTTGTTTACATTTTACACAGTGTCCTAACTTTTTTTTTGGAATTGTGGTTGTACATGCAGAAGCAATATTGTCTGAAGACAGAATAAAATAAATTTGAATAGAATAGAGTTATCAGAATAATAGTTTATAATTTATTTATTTTCAAAGAACTCGTCTTTAGTCACAGCACTACATTTTTATCTATTTACATAATAGATCTATGTACAATATACTATCATTTCTATCAAGAACACATCAAGAAGAGTTGGGAAATTGACACAAAGGAAACAGTTACAGGTGTTTTGTTTTATTTTATTTTTGTTTTATTTCATTTTGCTTTACTTGTAAATATAACCAAGAAGACAATTTTTAAAATGAAGGAAAAAAAGAGGTGCAGTGGTGGGACAATGGTGATCAGTGATTGGTCACACCTGGTTACACCAGGGATATGGCACAGCTTATATTAAGCAAGTTATTAATTTATTATTCAATATAGAAAAGATAAAGCTCCAACATTTCTATTTGAGCTGTCAGTGAATGTAGTTGATAATTAGCAAGCCCACTTCACAAAATTTATTATAAGAATTCTATCTATAAACTGTGGATTTCAGACAAGAAAAGCTTCAAACCAACTCTGATTTTCGCCCCAACCTTCTCATTTGTAGGTTTTCATACGCTTTGGCTCATGCAAATCCTTAAAAATTTGCAACCATGACGTAAAGTTGGAAAGAAAAATAGAACATTATGTTTCAGTGCTAAACATGTACATAGACGTTGTAGGAAGGCTGAAAAATCATAGCTGATATACTTACTGTATGTGTTATGTGAGTCTTAATTTGAATCAGGCAATCGGATTGTGGTGTTTACATGACTCAATACTAATTCAAATATTGCCAATAGAATTCCAAATAATATCGATATATTAATGTGCATGTAAACGTAGTCATTGTATACTTATGATCTAGCACTCAAACTCAATATAAAATTGAATATAAAATATAAAAATGTCCAGTTTGCAATAAAATTGGATTTGGCAACTTCTACGCATACCAAGTGTATCAGAGCATGTAAGCAAAACCAATATCATTTAAAAATAATTATATAATCAGTGTTTTTCAAAATTGAGTCTTGAGACAAAAACATATGATGCACAGGCTGCTGACACTTGGAAACAGTTCCTTTTACTGGATGTCATGAGACAACATTTTACATTAAAATGTATAACGTAAAAACATTTTTACATGAAAATAATGTCAATTAATATTTTCATTTTCAACTTTTTTCCCCCATAAACCTTAATCATTAACCTAATACAATAAAGATACTATACACTGGTGCACAAGGCTAAAATAACAACGATACATTAAACATTACCTTACTCAAATACACAACACTAGCTGTGTTGAAACAGACCAAGTCTGTTTAATGTTGATTCTTTGTTTTGTTTTTTTAATACAGCTAATGCTAAGTGTTATGATATGTTGAAACTCCTCCTCCTTTGCCAACATGTAAACAGAAATACACAAAATTATCATCTTTTTTCTTATCTTTGCTCACACACCCCACAATCCTGCTGGCTGCCTGTTTTGATATCTGTCTACCACTACTCTAAAGCCATATCAGTACAGAACAGGACATGGGCTATCATGAAGCCACTGAGAGTTTCAAGCCAAGATTTTTCAGAATTCTCTGTTTCTATCCTTTCTCAAATAAAGTCCTAGACACTGCATGAAAGGTTGATCTGGGATATTACTTGAATGCTATAGCCATTGGTCTGCAGAATTTTGTGTAATTATGCATGTTAGTACTAATCAGGGGTTAAAGTGGAATTTGTAATGTCGTGGGACTTACAATTATGCCACATATACTCAGTAACTTTCTAGTTTGTGATTTTGGCCTGTTCTATCAAAAATGTTTTGTTCAAACAAAACATTATATATGTGCACATATTCTAGTTGCTGACTGTGTATTTGATATCTCACACACATGATTTAATTACAAACTATTTTAATGAATTACTGTATAGAAGTTCAAAACAAACAGCTATGAAAATATCCTTGAAAATACATAGTGTCAGCTTCCGTTTTGTTTAGGAATGCATCTCATTTAGACAGAGGAAGATGAAAGTTCAATGAGTTGACCTGTGTTAACATTAACAGAGAGTTCAGCTACATAGTTTACATTTTGGCGCTTCACGCACAAGCTAGCATTAAGCAAAACACGTAGGACATATCAATTAGAATAACATGAAAGACAAATTAAATATTGCAGTAGAATACTGTTTGTGTTTGTGGGTTTCAATTAATTCACTTGGCTAGCAGTGTTTGAACGGCAAACCATCAAATTTGGTTACACTATGGACTAGCTAGCTAACTAACCTAATCACCAAGCCAACAAGCTAGCTACATTTACATGTAATCTGATTTTTTTAAAAGAATTTAAGGTAAGGTAAGTTTGAAATATAGAGTGGGTATAAAATGTCTACACACCCTGTTAAAATTGCAGGTTTTTGTGGTGTAAAAAATGAAACCAAGATAAAACATGTCGTATTGTTTTCTACCTTTAATGTGATACAGCAACCAACAAATTGAAGGGGAAAACAAGTAGAAACATTTTTTTTTTGGGGGGGGGGGGGGGATAAGCTGGCTTGTTTTTGTGATCAATTAATTCTGATCACAGTCACATGTCCCATTATAAAAGAGTGTGCACACTGCAAAAAGGTTATTATATGTTTTTTTTTTCTTTCTTTTTTCCCCTAAAATCTTTCTACTTCTATTTCACTTGAATGTTGCTGCTTGCTGTATTACATTAAAGGTGGAAAAAGATCTGCCATGATTTATCTTGGTTTAATTTTTCTTACATGATTTGGCACTTTCCCACTTTTTTCCCTGTAAAACACAACTGGACCTTATTGTTTCTGTGATGCAGAAACAATACAGTGAATACATTTGGTAATAAAAATGGTCTCCTTCCAAACCATTACAACTTTTCCAGCATATGATTATCCAAAAACATCTGAATGTTCATCTTATATCTCATGAAGTCGATTCATTTTGTCATCATCAATAAACAGAATGATTTAAATGTTCCGACACCATATAGTCGTGGCCTTAAAGAACAGAATGTGTGACTTACAGTATGTATATCACACATATGTATTAACTGATAAATTGGTTTAAATTAGCTTTTAATCGTAATGGTTTTGGCACAGATTTGCCTTTGATTAAAATAAAGATAAAGAATTACATAAATATGCAGTTCATATTTTTTCCCATATGGAAAGTAAAATGACTGGCAGGTCATAACCTAGAAAATTTCAAATATGTGGTCGAGTTCACAGATATAGTATAACTGTCAGTTATAGGAATGAATTGTGGGCCACATTTGCCCTGACTGTAAGCAGCCACTTTTAATGTTTTCACAGCATTTAGACCAAGCCAACTATTGCTTGTGCATTGTGTTTTAATATTGGCCTGAAAGCAGCACAACAAGTTTGTTCCACATCCTGCCTGAGATATGGTTTAGTTGTAGCTGTGCTCTGACAGCCAGATTCAGATTAGTTAATCGTTGGCATTTCCACAACACTATGTAAGCCAGATGACACATGCTGGTACAGATGACACATGTACTATGGTACATGCTATTATCTAAGCTGTATACAAAGCAACATGAGGTGAATTTCCATCATCACGGCACAATTTTCCAAACAATAATTGTAATATTTAGCATGAAGCATGACATCTTACAGAGAAAAGCAAAGCTGAGCTCCAGTAATAAATATATATATATATATATATATATATATATATATATATATATATATATATATATATATATATATATATATATATATATATATTTAAATCAAATATCAATATCAGTTCATTCAAGGCAATTGAGTATGGATAAATTGTATATACATTTGATCATTACAGCAAATTATATTAATGTTGCTAGGTTAAAGGTCGTAATGTAACATATACACTCACTGAGGACTTTATTATAACACTACACTAATACTGGGTAGGGCCTTCCTTTGCTCTCAAAACAGTCTAAATTCTTCATGGTATGGATTCCACAAGACTCCACATTCCTTTAAGATTGTGGTCCATGTTGACATGATTGCATCATGCAATTCCTGGAGATTTTTCAGGTGCACCATCATGCTGCAAATCTCCCATTCTACCACATCCCAATGTATTCTATTGGATTCAGGACCAGTGAATGGGAAGGCCACTGAAGAACACTGAACTCATTGTCATGTTCATGAAACCAGTTTGACCAGTTGACGTTTGCTTTGTGACATGGTGCATTATCATGCTGGAAGTAGACTTTAAAAGATGGGTGAATTGTGGCCATGAAGGGATGCACATGATCAGCAACATTACTCTAAAAGGCTATGGCATTTGAGCAATGATTGATTGTGATTAACGGGCCCAATGTGTACCAAGAAAACATTCCCCACACCATTACACCACCTCCACCAGCCTGGACTGCTGACACAAGGCAGGTTGGGTCCATGGATTCATGCTGTTGGCACCAAATTCTGACCCCAGAACTCAAGATTCCTCAAACCGGGCTACGTTTTTCCAGTCTTCAACTGTCCAGTTTTAATGAGTCTGTGCCCACTGCAGCCTCAGCTTTCTGTTATTGGCTGACAGAAGTGGAACCCGACATGGTCTTCTGCTGTTGTAGCCCATCCGTCTCAAGGTTCGACATGTTGTGCTTTCTGTTGCACAGATGTTTTTCTGTTCATCACAACTGTATAGAGTAGTTATCTGAGTTACTGTAACCTTTCTGTCAGCTCGAACCATTTTGGCCATTCTTCGTTGACCTTTCTCATGAACAAGGCATTTCCATCCACAGAACTGCTGCCCACTGGATGTTTTTTCTTTATTGCACCATTCTGTATAAACTCTAGAGACTGTTGTGCATGAAAATCCAAGGAGATCAGCAGTTATAGAAATACTTTAACCAGCCTGTCTGGCACCAACATCACATTTTTCCCCCATTCTTATGGTTAATGTGAACATTGCCCAACGCTGCTGGCTCATATCTGTAGATATGCTCATATCTACATTGCACTGCTGCCACATGATTGGCCGATTACAGAGTACAGTAGGTGTACATGTGTTCCTAATAAAGTGCTCAGTGGGTGTATTTTTTTCCAGAAAATAATCAAATTATATTTTAAAGTCATTTTGGAAAATATCTAGCCACTCAGTTGTTGTTAGTTAAATAAAAACAATTCGGATGGAAACAGATAACTACATTTGCATGGTACAAAGGTTGAGAACTCTGCATACTTTTTGAACAATACATCTAACAAATTGAACGATACTGTCCCCACATTCTACGCCTTCCTTTTCAGAAGCTACACTACTTCCTAAATCATAGTTTAACCAATACTTAACAGCACAACATGTGACACCTGAATTTTTATTTATTTATTTACAAAATTGAACTGAATTCACACCAGCATTTACAGGGTGTAATGATGCATTATATAGGCCATGATTAAATCTAGAAATATTAAACAAACTGAGACATCAACAAATAGCTATTTTCCTCCAAGAATTTTTCAAGCCTGAACATTTTCAGTATTACTGTTATACAGTACTGTCAATGAGGAATTTACAGCTCATAGCAATTTGCAAGACTTGTAGGAAATGGGATAATGAAAAACACAGAGCAAGCTAGTGTGTCACCAGTCATGTGGGGATATACAAGGTCTCTCTTTTGAGAGTAGTATAGACAGAAGAATTTGAGTGTTCCTCTATTGAGCTCAGCATCTCAGTACTTTTCCACAGCAAGAGAGGAAGTCAAAATAGGGAAGTTGAAAGCTCACCCTCCAAGGTGTTTTCCTCCTCCTTTTCTTCAGCTTTAAAACACGTAACAACGACATTGCACACTAGGCGGATTAAACCTGTTTCTGATTTTTAAACAGGTTTTGAAGTCAGGTTAAGAAATACACAATAGTCCACCTTTCTGTTTGCAAAAGTGAAACAAGAAGTTAGCATTTTGTAAGCCTGTAACTATGTCACACCATGTGACAGCCAGTCATGTGACAGGAAGATGAGAAAAACAGTTGAGACTGTGGTTTCCTGAAAAACAGTAACCCTCTGAAAGCTGTTATCGCATCATGTGGTATGCAGAGTCCAAATACTGCCAAAAGGCAGAGCCAACTGACATTGCAGTGGAAAAAAACAAACAGGAACTCAGGAACTTGCACAAAACAATGAAAACCAATGAAGTCTGTTGGCTGCAGAATATAACCACAGCAGTTTTTGTGGTACTGTATGCATACTGTATGCTGTCCTTACAGTATATACTCGAAACTCTAAATAGTTACTAAATTAGCATTTTTATCACATGTGCAGGTAAATATTGTTACAGATATCAGAAATTTTACATTTGCAGGTTGCAAGTTAGTATACACTATAAATCTATAAAATATGTTCAGCAAAGGTTCAAGTTCAAGTTCAGTTTATTTGTATAGCACTTTTAACAATGGACATTGTCCCAAAGCAGCTTTACAGAAGCTCACTCCTGGACTTCAATTTCTAAGAGGTAAAGGTTGTTGTTTTTTTTTTTTTCTCAAAAAAAAAAAAATCCTTAAAAAAGGAAGTATTTTTGTTCATCCACCTTTTACAAAGTTGCTTCTCTGACTATATGATGTACCATGTTTGGAATAACAGAAAAATTTAAGGAATAAAACATGATGGTGTGTACTGTTATAAGATAGTAATCACTGACGTGAAGTGGATTACAGTATTTCCCTATATCAAGGAACAAGAGTTTTATTCCTCTTATACTCCAGCAATCTGCCGATTACAATTCTTTATTTATTAAAGACTAACAATATATTTTACTTTGCAATATTTGCCCACTCTTCTTTGCAGAACTGCTCAAGTTCAGTTAAATTTGATTTGATCCGTTTGTGGACTGCAGTCTTCAAGTCATTCCACAGATTTTCAATGAGGTTTAAGTCTGGGCTCTGACTAGGCCATGCAAGGACATTCATCTTTTTCTCCTTCAACCACTGTGTGGTCAGTTTTGCTGTGTGTTTTGGGTCATTGTCATGTTGGAAGGTAAACCTTCTTCCCACTGACAAACTTTCTGGCAGAGGGCAGCAGATTTTCCTCAAGAATTTGACGGTATTTTGCCTCAGCCATTTTTCCTTCTATCCTGACCAGTGCTCCAGTCCCTGCTGCAGAGAAACACCCCCATAACAGGATATTACCACCTCCATGCTTTACTGTAGGAATGGTGTTATTTGAATGGTGAGCTGTATTGGATTTCCGCCAGACATATCGTTTGGTGTTGAGGCCAAATAACTCAATTTTAGTCTCTGACCATAACACCTTTTTCCATGTGGCCTCAGAATCTTCAAGGTGCGTTTTGGCGTTCGTGGTTGGCTTTTTTCTTGCAACCCTCCCATACAAGCCACATTTGTGGAGAATTTGTGATATTGTTGTACCATGCACACAATAACCACTCTTTGTCATAAATTCCTGCAACTGCTTTAGAGTTGCTGTAGGCCTCTTTGTAGCCTCTCTGACCAGTTTCCTCCTGCCTCTTTCATCCAGTTTGGAGCAATGTCCTGATTCAGGGAGGGTCTGTGTTGTACCAAACACCTTCCACTTCATAATAATAGACTTCACTGTGCTTCTAGGCATTGATAAAGCCTTTGAAATTTTTTTGGATCCATCTCCTGACTTGTGCCATTGAGAAGGTGATTAGCTACACCTTATTGAGTTTACAAGTCATTTTTAGGAGGGGGGTGATCCTTTATCCAACTCAGTGATTCTGTTTTTTTTTTTTGTTTTGTTTTTTTATAAATTTTCTGACATGTTGGTTTTATACAGCAGGATAAAACAAAAACTGTGTCCATTTTCATTTCAGGCTGAAAAGCACCAAAATGTGATTATTTTAAAGTTTTTTTTTTTTTTTTTTTTTTTTAAGTGTATGTAGTTGTGCTGCAGAATGTCCTTGAAACAAGTTATTTCCTGTTATCATTTACATTACATAACATACACTCACCATCCACTTTATTATGTGTATTATGTGTACACCTGCACATTCATGCAGTTATCTAATCAGCCAATCATGTGGAGGCAGCACAATGCAAAAACATGCTGATACAGGCCAAGAGCTTCAGTTAATGTTCACATCTAACATCAGAATGAAGAAAAAATGTTGTCTCTGCGACTTTGACCATGGCATGGATGTTGCTATCAGATGGGCTGGTTTGGGTATTTCATAAATTGCTGACCTCTTGGGAATTTCACAAACAACAGTCTCTAAAGTTTGCACAGAATGGTGCGAAAAACAAAAAATATTGAGTGAGCGACAGTTCTGTGGGTGGAAATGCCTTGTTGATAAGAGAGGTCAGAGGAAAGTGGCCAGAATGGTTCAAGCTGCCAGAAAGCATATAGTAGCTCAAATAATCACTCTTTACTACCGTGGTGAGCATAAAAGCATCACAGGATGCACAAAACATCTAATCTTATGGTGGATGGGGTACAACAGCAGAAGACTACATTAGGTTCCACTCCTGTCAGACAAGAACAAGAATCTGAAACACAGACTCACCCAAACTGGACAGTTGGAGATTAGAAGAATAAAAATTACCTGGTCTTTTTCCAGTCTTCAACTGTCCAGTTCATTCAAGGCAATTGAGTATGGATAAATTGTATATACATTTGATCATTACAGCAAATTATATTAATGTTGCTAGGTTAAAGGTCGTAATGTAACATATACACTCACTGAGCACTTTATTAATAACACTATACTAATACTGGGTAGGGCCTCCCTTTGCTCTCAAAACAGCCTAAATTCTTTGTGGTATGGATTCCACAAGACTCCACATTCCTTTAAGATTGTGGTCTATGTTGACATGATTGCATCATGCAATTCCTGGAGATTTTTCAGGTGCACCATCATGCTGCAAATCTCCCATTCTACCACATCCCAAAGGTTGTCCTGTTGGATTCAGAACCAGTGAATGGTAAGGCCACTGAAGGACACTGAACTCATTGTCATGTTCATGAAACCAGTTTGAAACTGTTGCTTTTTTTGACATGGTGCATTGTCATGCTGGAAATAGCCTTTAGATGATGGGTGAATTGTGGCCATGAAGGGATGCATATGATCAGCAACATTAGGCTGTGGCATTCGAGCGATGATTGATTGGTATTAACAGGTCCAAAGTGTGCCAAGAAATCAGGTAACATAGCCATGCACAAAAACATGTTTTGTGTATTTATGAGCCACCTTCTGCAGTGCACCTAATAGTTGCATTTAACAAACATGGCCAAAAATAAGATCTGCCTCAGGCACAGAAGTGCAGTCAGCTTTTTAAAATATGTACTTATTGGTTTTGTGCTAATGTGCACTAAAAGTGTTCTACTTCCACAATGCTCCTTTGCCTCCACTCTTTGTACGGTAGTCCTTCATGGGCTCTAGACTCAAGGATGATCTTTTTCTTTGCTGTGCATAGAACTTCATCTGCATGTTTTCCAGTATACATAACAAAGAAATTTCCATGCATGGTCCACATACATCTAATTTACCCTTGTGCCGGCTAAAACACAAAGCCTGAAAGCAACTAATTTCACTGACAAATATTTTCCTACCCTCTCCATTCTGTCGGCTTCATCATAGAAACATCACGCTTTTCCCCAGGTAGAACAACAACAGACTGAGAATTTAGAACATAACAATGTCATGACCTAGCATATAAGAAAGCTAGGTAAATTAGTGTCTTTCGTTAAGCTCGTTAAGCTTTTACATTGTGAGAAGAGAGACTCTAGAGACATTCCTTTGATATTGCAACAGAGTAATTTTACAGAAACAGATGAAGATGTACCGCTGAATAATTTTAGTATACCATGGTATCTAGCAGCCAATGAACTTATGTTTCTGAGAAACCAGAAAGCACTACGTCCCCTGTCTTGCAGACTTTACCACAGAAGAAAACGTACTGTTAGTGCTGACACTGGAGACTTCTAGACAAACGTCTCCTTACAGAAAGCTTCTCCCTATCAACAAAGATATATTTTTCTTTGTTAAATAAGACGTTTTCAAAATCTGGCTATTGTTAGCCTTAGATCATGAGGAGCATGAAGTACTGTGAGAGCTGCTCTCATAAAAAAAAAAATTAATCAACACCTTCTGACCAGTCAGATTTGTGAATTCAACAGTGCTGTTGTATAAGCCTCCTGTATCATACTGGGACTGAGAAAGTACTCTAGCCAGTGATATGGAAAAGATACACTCAGAGTCCAGTTTCAGCTTTGTTTCAGGGTGGCTCTGTGAAGGCCATTTAATTTGGCTGCTCATTAGACTATGTGTGTTCTGAAGTTTAACCATCTGTGTGCTAGAGTTCATCCATTTTCCATACCCCTTATCCTACACAGGGTTGCGGGGGAAATCCTGGACAGGGTGCCAACTCATCGCAGGGTACAACGCACACTCATTCACACACTACAGACAATTTTGAAATGCCAGTCAGCCTACAGCACATGCCTTTGGACTGGGCGAGGAAACTGGAGTACCCGGTAGAAAGCCCCAAACTATGGGGAGAACATTCAAACTCCCACGCCTGGAGGTGCGAGGCAAATGACAAATTTACAAATTTAAAATTTTAATTGTAATTTAAAAGGTTTCAAGTTTTATCAACCAAAAAGGCAACAACATAATTGCAGTGTACTTATTCATTATTGTTAAAAGTCTAACCTTTTGAGCAATTGTCTGGTGGGGCATGATTTTTTAATTCATGAGAGACCTTTAAAATGTACTGTACATCTTTATGCTGTTTTGAAAATCAAACTGAATTTCATTAGCATTTTAACATTATCCATAGAAAAATATCCACCATTTTTATTGCAACATCACATTGCCACATTGAAATCCACTCTGGATTTATGCCAAGCGGTCCTTACACTGCATAATATCCTGATGTTCTACTTCTTCTTAGAGTTTCTGCACTGTGAATCACTCTCTGTTGTTGCGGTTGATCCCACAAAGACATTCTAAAGAAATGCACTTCCCAAAAACTGTTTATGTCTGAAACTCATTGTTACTTCAGATGATAATTAACATGGATACTGTAGATTACTGTAGACTGTCCTGTGCTCATTCCATGACAATTATTCACAATCTGTTCATACTGAACATCCTCTCAACACACTTAGAAATGTTTGTCTTTCCTCTCCTACACCTGTATACTGTAATTATTTATAATCCCACTATCCTGCATCAACAAGAAGATGATGGTTTCCCTTTTGAGCCTTTTTTCCTCTTCATCCTTGTGTTGAGTTTTTCATTGCCACTATCTCCCCTGGCTCATTCTCAGCACAGCAGTGACATGTGCGTGGTTTATCAGGTACAGAAGTGTTTCATTTACACACGCAGCAATGTAACATGTGGAACACGGTGAGGATTTCCACGCGAGAAAACCTCTACAGCATGATCCTTCATTACATAATGTTGTTATTTCTGTCCAGCCCAAATAAACCTAAAATGGTAACCTTTGCGAATAATCATCCCAAGTGCTGCTTTCAGTCACGGAATACATCTGCACCAAGAGTCTCAAGAGACCTGAGGATGAACCCCATGTACACAAACACATGCTAAGTAGGAAGAGGGAAAGCAGCTAGAGACGCTTAAGACTGATCCAGGTCTGAACAGTCTCCGCAGATATTTCCCAGTTCGGTGGTTTTCTAAAGTAAATCAAGCCATATGAAGCTGAAGGATGTAGGAAAAACTGGAAAGATGAGTTCAAACACAAACCAAAATGTCATATTTCTATGCACTTTCAGACTATAACTACAGTAGACCTGCTAACCAGGGCAGCACTCCCAGCACTATTTGACTGTTAAATGACTTAATGGAGGCCAAGCGATGACTTGTTTGCCTTTCCCTGGCCTTTTTTCTGGCACAGGCCTGCCTAAGCTTATCGGTTTAATCCCTTATTACCATGGCTCAGCTCTCGGCATGTGAGCTTTAAGAATCGAACTAACATGGGCTGCCAAGAGTCTGAATTAAGCTGAAATAAACAAGCAAACAGGCTTCCATTGAAAACAAGACTGGGATCAGGAAGCGCAGCACAGAGACCACCTGCTGTGTTGTGTACAAATGTTGTGTAAATCTATACACTATGCAAGAACATCTTAACAGTAAAGAGCAGTTTGTTTGATATATCTGTAGAGCTAAAGGTTTAATTGAAATTACATTAAAAACACATACCCATGCTCAATGTATAAACTAATCCAGACCCCCATATTACTATATTTAAACACTATGAATCGTGCTATAAATAGTATCACTTTATGTTAAGTAAACAACACTCTTTAAAAAGATAAGATAAGACCTACAATACGTAGTCTGTGTTGATGTCTACCATAAGAGCTATGTTTTGCTTACAAATCTTCTTAAGGACTTGCGAGATAAACCCTTGACTTGTGACTCAGACGATCACATTACTCTTGTTTGTGTGTCCACTGAGTGCTTGAAGAGGAAATGCAATCCTAGTTAAAGTACACTGATATGCTATTTCCACTTCCTGTTAGCTAGTTAAACATCTTTAAGATAACATTAAATCCTTTCTCTTAAATAATCTCTCTGTACAATTACTGCAATAGTTACCTGAATATTTTGGACACACTGTAGCAGATGTACACATTGATACATAAGCATTGTCAGTGACATAAAGCAACAGTAAAGAGCACACAGTTGCTATTGTCATTTCAGCATCTAATTTACTCTCCAAGACCTTAACTTCCCTATATTAATAAACACATTAGTTTTTTATCAACTGGATTACGTATTTATCCATTGTTCTTGCTGCAACTTCTTTCTGTATGTAGATAAATACGTAGATTGGTAGAGTACTTTATTGATCCTTAAGGGAAATTTTCTAGCTGTTTAAAGTTGACTCTGCACAAAAGTCTATTTACTACAGGTTTGCACATGAAAACTCCAGAACTCCCTCCAAAACCATGCCAAATGATTTACTAACAGGGTCTTTTAGGATTGCTCTTTAACATGAGCAAAATAGTATATATTGACCATTTTGCATGTTTGCCTTAATGATTATGCAATTGAGTATGTTCCTACCCTAAATACAGGGTGCTGTCTATGCAAGTCAATATATGTAGAAGTTGCAATGCAATTTACCGTAGCCTGAAGGTAACTTGATGGAGGCAGATTGTGTGTGCAAATTTATTTGACAGATAGGCAGGTATCAAATTTGCATAACACCGTTTCAACAATTCAAAGACCAAGCGCAACCATAATTTTTATTAGATTCTAGAAATCAAGTTTCAGGATTTATAATAATAATAATAATAATAATAATAATAATAATAATAATAATAATAATAATAATGATGATGATGATGATGATGATGATGATAACAACAACAACAATAATAATAGTTGTTTTTGTTGTTTTGTTACTATTTTTATTATTATTATTATTATTTTATTTTAATTTTGCTTTAATAATTTAATAATAATATTTTGTTGATATTGTTAAATTTAATTGGTTTGTCAGCACCTACAAACCATTGCATGTCACATCTTCACCAAACACACCATGTCACATGACCACGAGCACCTGAATCCCATTGTTGTCTAATTGTCACAGGTATTTAAGTTACGTATTGTATAGCACTCCTTGTCTGTCTTTAGTCCTTGTCACCATTCTCTCGTGTCATGTTATTTTACAGCCTTGTTATTTCTTGTTCTTGTTTCGTAGTTGTTATATTTCGATGATAATAAATGTTTACCTGCACTTGTATCTGCCTCCTCTACCATTCCGTGACATGGTTTCATTTAGACATTTGCCAAAGCTTTGCAGCAGGCAATAGTAATAGCAATCTGAGAGCCTGTAAAAAAAATTCCTTTAAATTTACCTCATGTCTACACCCTTTTGTTCTGCATTTATATGTTTTCAAGCACATCATCTCACCATCTTTAATCAGCATTGTACTTGTAATTACACATACTTGTGGCAACAGTTTACTCTTCCTGGAGAGTTATTTGATGTCCAAGCTCACTACAGCTATCAAAAACAATGAATCTTTTCCACCTCCTAGCTTTCATGTGGTGCAAATTAACCCCTGGGATCTGAGATCTTAGATCTCCAAGATGGCAGCATGGTAGTACGCGGCGGCCTCTTCAGGTCCACAAATATGGTTCATGTTATGCGTAGCCTAACTTTTTAAAGAGATGTATATTGGAAGCACTGGTGAACACGTCTATCATTTCCAACATATCAGGGCCACAGGGTTTAGCCACCCTATCTATGAACATAAAGAAGTAAAGTGGTAATAATCAGAAGGTTGTGAGGTTGAATCCCAGTATTACCAGAGAGCTACTGCTGGGATGTTTAGCAAGGCCTTTAGATCTCAACTAAATTATCAATTGTAAATCACTTTGAGTAAAAGTGTCTGCCAAATAAGTACATTTTTTCCAGCATCAAGGCTTTAGTTTGAAGTCAGGTGGCTTGTAATTAGTTTAACTGTTTTCCTGATGTATATGATGTATTATAGGGGACACGGTGGCTTAGTGGTTAGCACACAGGTACTCTGGTTTCCTCCCCCAGTCCAAAGACTTGTTGTAGGCTGATTTCCAAATTGTCTGTAGTGTGTGAATGTGTGTGCAAATTTCCTAATTTCTAATACATACCTGACCAAAAGAGGAGGAGCTATCTCTTTAAAAGCAGCACATTGACACCCTTGTGTCAGCCCCTTGGCTCTCTGTTAGCTTGCTACTCAGTTGTTTTGATTGTTGGTTTGTTGCTTGGAGCTCCCTTCCACCCTTATACTAGCTCCCATGGTTTGAGAAAAGATAAGATCCCATTACATAGGTGCCACCTACAGAAGTTCTTGGATGGCTGTATCACAGATGATAAGGAGGAGTACAGAGACCTTATCAAAAGCTTCACTGCGACAACAACCACCTTCAGCTCAATATTGGGAAAATCAAGGAGTTGGTTGTGGACTTCTGGCACAGCAAGAGGCCCCCCACCCCTGTCACCATAAGGGGAGAGGGAGTGGAGATAGTGGACACCTACAAGTTCTTATGGGTGCAACTCAATAACAAACTAGACTGGTCAGACAACACTGAGGCTCTATAAGAAAGGACAGAGCAGGATGTTCTTTCTGAGGAGGCTCAGGTCCTTAAATGTGTGCACTAGGCCGCTCAGAAATAACGTTCTCGTAACATTTGCAAAATGATAAAATGGAACCTTCCCATAATATTCGCATAACCAAGAAAAAACATTCTTCAAACATTAAAAAAAAAAAAAAAACCTGGAGGTTTTTGAATGTTCAGGGAACATTCAGAAATAATGTTCTCTTAACTTTTGCAAAATTATAAAATGGAACGTTCCCTTAATGTTTTCTCTAACGTTCACATAACCAAGAAAAAATGGTCTTTTGGACATTTTGAATGTTAAGAGAACATAAATACAGAAATAATGTTTTCATAACTTAATGGGAATGTTAGCAGAAAGTTCTTTGGACATATTTTTGTTAGCTGGCTACATGCACACACCTATTTTATTGTTTCTATTATTTCTATTGTTTCTATTGTATAGGTATTTATGGAAAGTCTTTTCTTTCTTTGATGTTACTCCTCCGACTTGTGCTGCTGTGTCAATTTAAATTTCTTATCTTATCACACAAATGCAAGCACACTGACACATAACAATGTAAATGATTCTGATAATATACACTATAGTATATTGTTAAATAAGGTTACAGTATGTAGCTACTTCTTGTCTGTTGGTTGGAAGATATACAATGAAACAAAAAAAGAGACATGACCGTTTAGGAGTCAAGACCGAGAGACAGGCCACACTTGGCATCAACAATCTTCTGAGCAAAAGGAAAATGGTTTTCTGTCCATTTTGTTTATTGGTTAGTTTACTGAGTCACTATTTTTAAAGTGTTGGCCAGAGTGCTGCACAGTAAAATGAAATTTAAGCACTAGAACTGAAATCTCCTTTCCAAATACAATTTTAAATGCTTGATTTTAAAAAATGTAATCTCAACATATTACTGGATTAAAACTTGCTCACATAAAAAATAAAACAATTAAAGTATACAATAAATAAGTAGACTTGAGAATTTAGCATACTAAAAATATTTGGTACCTACTTGTATCTACTACTAAAATAATAGAGGATAGAATAGAATAATAGAGGAATGTAGAGCACTTGGCGGCTAGTGTGCTTCTCTTCAATTATTTAAGCTAGCATAGCAAAATAACTCTAATGTATTTCTCAGCAAGTGCATTTAGATATGGTAGTACATCAAAAGTAAACTGTACAAAAATATCTCTCCAAATATACAGTGCCCTCCACTAATATTGATACCCTTGGTAAATATGAGTAAAGAAGGCTGTGAAACATTGTCTTTATTGTTTAACCTTTTGATCATTTGTTCAAAAAATTCACAAAAATACTCTGCTCTCATGGAAATCAAACAATTGAAAACACAGGAGTGCACTGTATCTTTCAAGATTATTTGCCAGTGGAACACTTTCTGCTTTATGATGCTATACCTGGATATATCACTGCAGAGTTCAATGTGTTCATGTAAAGTATGTGTCAGAGTACATACTTTTTTTATTATTATTTAAGATTCACCTTTTGATAGCAAATAGCAAATATTTGCTTTACACCAACTGAAAAAAAAATCATCTAAGCTTTTGAAACATTTCAAACAAAATTGGACTGTATTTCTGACTTTGTTCTTCATTACATAACATAAGGTGGGATGATTAAAAAGCCTGTCCGGTGTGCTTTATAATTACTGTCTCCTTTCTAAAAGCTTAACTAAGTAATCCATCTCTTTGTTATGCTCTTGAATGCTGCAGGCCTGCTTCAGATAACAGATATGTGCAATGTGGGCAGATTATTAAAAAAAAAAAAAAAAAAAAAAATCACTAGCATGACCCAGATTTTTTCTCTTGATTGATTTCAATTTGTTGAAGTGAAGTTGATTTCTAGATATGAAAAGAAATAGTGTGGGGATGCTGGCAGGGAGATGTTCTCATTCAGACACAGATTAGTTGTGTTTATGATTGTGGATAGTCATTTACATCGCTTGTAAGACCTGAAATCTTTCCCACAGTCCAACCAAATAGATGGTGGCTTTAAGTGCACATAATGGTTTGTATTGGAAGCAAAAGAAAAATTATGCCTGAGAAGATCTTCAAATTACATGTTATTGCAGACATGTCTATAAACCTTCAGGCTTTCATATGATGACATGCAATCATGTCTGATGAATAAGTAGTCTTTACAAAGTCCATAGCAGCTCCAAGTAGAGCTACTGATGGATTCTATATAAGCAGGTGGTTAGGTAAATGTATGCTAATGCAGCCAAATGTATGCTATTCTTTTAGAGGGACAAATTTTGCTTAGTCATTCTGCTCTGCATTTGCCTCTGTACAAACCAAACAATGGGCATCAATTGTAAATTTTTTAGTAAAGTTGTGTGTACATGTGAATATTTTCATAGGCCAAACCATACTAAAAATGGCCAGATTTTAAAAAGTTTTGGTAACGTTGATATTCTTTGTTCTCACGTGCGTATGTTGATAAATGCCAATCACCTGTAAAGTGCAATGTAAGTGCACACCACAGCTCATTTGCATTTAATGACGCCCACAACACTCCATAAAATGTCACGCTCACAGCGACTGAAAGTGCAAATTGAGGTCAAAATGGCAAAGAAAAGGAATTTCTCAGAGGCAGAATTGGAAGTTATTTTGACTCGTGTCTATGCCAATAAAAACATTATTAATAGTGTAACATCACGTAAAAATAATTACAGAAAAGACGAATTAGGTGTGAATTAAGTGAGGTGAAAAGAAACTGGTATGACATCCATCCATCTAACCATTTTCCATACCACTTATCCTACACAAGGTCGCGGGGGAACCTAGCAGTTCGGCAACAGTTCGGAAACATTAAAAAAAAAAAAAAGAAAATTTGAATAAAGAGTTGGAAAAGTGATCAGTCCCATGATTTAATACTTTGTAGCGCTACCTTTTGCTTTAATTACAGCCATCAGTCTGTTTGGATATGTCTCTATTAGCTTTACACACCTAGAGTGCCCATTCTTCCTAGCTGAATTGTTCGAGTTCAGTCACATTTTGTGGTGAGCAGCAATTGACTCCTGTCTTCAACTCCATCCACAGATTTTCAATTGGATTTAGGTCAGGGCTCTGACTTAGCAACTCAAGGACATTCACCTTCCTATCCTTAAGCCACTGTGTAGTGTTTTTGGCGGTGTATTTAGGGTCGTTGTCATGCTGGAAGATGAACCACCTGCCCATCTTCAGCTGTCTAGCAGAGGGCCACAGGTTTTCCTCAAGAATTTGGGTGTACTTGACAGCATCCATTTTCCCTTCAATCCTGACCAATTGCCCAGTCCCCGCTGAAGAGAAACACCCCCACAACATAACGTTTCCACCACCATGCTTCACATTAGGTATGGTGTGTTTTGGGTGGTGTGCTGTGTTTGGTTTTTGCCAAACATAACGCTTGCAGTTCAGTCCAAAAAGTTCGATCTTGGTCTCAGCTGACCATAAAACCTTTTGCGACATGGCATTAGAATCTTCCAAGTGGTTTTTTGCAAAGCTTTTTCAGAAGAGGTTTCGTTCTTGCCACCCTGCCATATAGGCCAGCTTTGTGTAAAGCTTGTGAGATTGTTGTCACATGCACAGACCGACCAATCTCTGCCATAAGGATTTGTAAGTCCGTCAAAGTTGCCATTGGCCTCTTGGTAGCTTCCCTGAACAATATCCTCCTGGCTCGGTCATCCAGTTTGGAGGGACGGCCAAATCTAGGCAAGGTGTTGGTGGTGCCATACACTTTCCACCTCTTAATAATGCTCTGAACGGTACTCAGAGGGATAGTTAAAGCCTTTGAAATCTTTTTGTATCCTTCTCCTAGCTTGTGCCTTTCCACAAATTTGCCCCAGAGCCCTTTTAAAAGCACCTTTCCAACCATGGTGTATTCTTTGTGTTGCCATGCACTACTAGTAATGGAATCATCATGGAACAGCTGGTTTTCTTATGAAGTAATCAAAACCACTGCAATTGATGTCAGGTTAGGGGCAATTAGCATGGTGTGTGATCTGGGAAGTGACTGGTTGTACCTGAGCAAGTTTATAATGGTTACTCTAAGGGCTGATCCCTTATTCAAACCAGGTATGTCACTAATTAAATTTAATAATTGTTCAGAATTTTTTAAAATATAATAATTAGTTACATTTATATAGCACTTTTCTAGACACTCAAAGCACTTTACATAGTATGGGGGGAAATCTCCTCAACCACCACCAGTGTGTAGCATCCACCTGGATGATGCAACAGCAGCCATAGTGCACCAGAACACCCACCACACACCAGCTATTGGTGGAGAGGAGAGATATAGCCAATTCAGGGATGGAGATTATTAGGGGGCCATTATAGACAAGGGCCAATTTCACCAGGACGATACCCCTACTCTTTACAAGATGTGACCTGGGATTGTTAACGACCACAGAGAGTCAGGACCTCAGCTTAACATCTCATCTGAGATAGGGTGCTCTTTTTACAGTATAGTGTCCCCGTCACTATACTGGGGCATTAGGACCCACACAGACCACAGGGAGAGCACCACCTACTGGCCTCCCTAATACCACTTCCAGCCGCAACCTTAGTTTTCCCAAGGAGGTCTCCCATTCAGGTACTGGCCAGGCTCAACGCTGCTTAGATTCAGTGGGAAACCAGGTGAGAACTGCAGGGTGATATGGCTCTGGCACAAAATGTTATTTCCACTTAGATGTCGAGAGTTATAATGTGTAAATACAGCTGGCAAAAATTAGATTAAATTTATTTTAATTTCCAGGGTGTAATGACAAAAGGTAAGGATTTTGACAAGGTATGGCTTTCTATAGGCACTGTAGATACAGTGGTGCTTGAAAGTTTGTGAACTCTTTAGAATTTTCTATATATCTGCATAATACATCAGATTTTCTCACAAATCCTAAAAATAGATAAAGAAAACCCAATTAAATAAATGAAACATAAATATTATACTTTATAATTTATTTATTGAGGAAAATGATCCAATATTACATATCTGTGAGTGGCAAAAGTATGTGAACCTCTAGGATTAGCAGTTAATTTGAAAGTAAAATTAAGGTGTTTTCAATCAATGGGATGACAATCAGGTGTGAGTGAGCATCCTGTTTTATTTAAAGAACAGGGATCTATCAAAGTCTTCACAACACATGTTTGTGTAAGTGAATCATGGCACCAACAAAGGAGATTTCTGAGGACCTCAGAAAAAGAGTTGTTGATGTTCATCAGGCTGGAAAAGATTACAAAACCATCTCTAAAGAGTTTGGACTCTTTACAGTCTAGACAGACTGAGGAATTTCAAGACCACTGTTACCCTCCCCAGGAGTGGTTTGACCAACAAAGATCACCCCAAGACCAAGACATGTAATAGTCCACGAGGTCACAAAGGAACCTAGGGTAACTTCTAAGCAACTAAAAGCCTCTCTCACATTGGCTAATGTTCATGAGTCCACCATCAGGAAAACACTGAACAACAATGGCGTGTATGGCAGGGTTGCAAGTAGAAAACCTATGCTCTCGAAAAAGAACATTTCTGCCCTTCTGCAGTTTGCTAAAGATCAGGTGGACAAGCCAGAAGGCTATTGGAAAAAAGTTTTGTGGATAGATGAGACCAAAATAGGACTTTTTGGTTTAAATGAGAAGCATTATGTTTGGATAAAGGAAAACACTGCAGTCCAGCATAAGAACCTTATCCCATCTGTGAAACATGGTGGTGGTAGTATCATGGTTTGGGCCTGTTTTTTCGGCCTGGACGACTTGCCATCCATGTGCAGGACTGAGCAACAGAAAAGTTTAGTTGCAGTTATTGCTTCACAAGGGGGTCACACCAGACACTGAAAGCAAAGGTTCACATACTTTTGCCACCCACAGATGTTTAATATTGGATCATTTTCCTCAATAAATACACAACCAAGTATAATATTTTTGTCTCATTTGTTTAGAGTTCTCTTTATCTAACTTTAAGATTTTTGTGAAAATCGGATGATGTTTTAGGTCATATTTAAGAGGAAATATAGAAAATTCTAAAGGGTTCACAAACTTTCAAGAGGAAATTAGGGAAAAATAATTAAAATAATTAAACTCCACTCAGTCACCCAAGCACAGGCTCCAACCCACGATTTTGGCATTGAAAAATGAAAGCAGGAGCTATATCACTGCACCACCTTTTACCTTCTGCAGCACTTGCTGATTAAAATAAAAATGGACACACTCATCCATGCTGTACAGCATACAGTATATGCCTAATTGTGTGTTTCAACATCATGAGAAAGATAACATTTGTTATCTTAAGGTCACAAGAACAAAATAAGTCATGGCCTTTCTGGACTTCCATAGAAAATAGAAATGGTTCTGTACATTGTAGATAAGTCTACACTGTTTGCATTTAAATAGAAATTGTTTTTGTTATTGTAGAAATAGGTTTGATTTAATTCCAGGTATTTGCTTTAAAACAAGATTGTGGGAGCCATGGACTTTTTTTTTAATCTGCCGAAAATTCCACCAGTTTTTTACAAAAGTATGGTGTATGATGCACACATACTCTTCAAGACCCACAATCCGAGATGCACAATCCGAGAGTGCAGGATCAATTAGCACATGAAATGAAACATTTAACTTCCACATTTACCTTTAGAATTTACATTTATATTGTATATTTACATTTAACATTTATATTTAACATTTACTTTTAATATTTACACTGAAACATAAAAAATATGACATACATCGCTATCTAAATGTTGAATGCCTTGAATGCTTATGATTATGTATTGTTTGTGTACCCTCCATGTAGACAGTATTTTCTTGCTTCATATCATATATTAACAATGTTAAATTGGTATCAGAGGAATCTTGTGAGCAAATGCATTTTTGCAGTGTGCAAACTGAAAGATCTATATTTTTCTGTGAGTAAAGCATTTATATACATTCTGAAAAAAAAATTCTCAGGTCTTTGAGGAATGATTTTTTTGTTTCTTTATTTTTTTTTTTAAATATTAAATGTGTCCTGTAGAGGTAATCTGCTACACCAATCCTAAAAGCAACACTGCATGATTTGGTTTTAAAATTATGCTGTGGCCTTTGGATTAAGCACACCACTGAGCTCTTCACCTAAATGTAAAACATGTGGGACACCATGGCAGTTTGTATTCTACAGCACAAAATAGGACATGGCTAAATGAAGAGCGCTTTGCATATTTTTTATACAAAATTAAAATGTTTTAAGCAAATATCACTTTGCTACTACTGTGCATTCTACGATCTACACTGCTATAAACATAGATTATATAATAGGATACTAGGGGTCACTTCTCAATTAAATATTTTGGAAGATATATCGGTTAATCATCAATCAAGCTTGATGGCAAGAATATAAGTCCAATTCTCCTAAGATCATTATATAGAAAACAGAAAAATCCCTTGTTCTAAACCTGGGCAATGGTGGTTCAGCTACAAAACGCAATGATAAGTGATTATCCAGATTTCACACCTAGATTATCAAATTAATTTCCAGTTTCTTTCCTTAAGGGTTACAGCAATTCACAGCTCTAGCTTGCCTAAAACAATACTAATACTCATTAGCATCAATTATCTTATAGCAGGAGACTATGTAAAATACATTTCATTGTGCCAACTTTTTGCTTCACTAACGCCCAATTCCAACCCAAAGAAAATATGCCCACCCAAAAAGCAGAAGATTCCAGCCAAATGTGGTCAAGTTTATGCATAGATAAATTAGGTGTAGCAAAAGTGTGTATGTGGCTAACGTGCCCCAACTGTAAACAGCCATTTTTCACCTCATTTGGATTTTGGGCCAAAAATGCCCCAAATTAAGCCAACCAGATCTAATGCTCAAGGCATTTTAATTTTCCTGTTCTTTGAGACACGCTTTGTGCAATGATGTCTTGCGATGACCCTGGTTTAGAGCATTCAAATTTAGCCGGGAGAAAATAAGCAAAACATGAATTTAAAAGACATTACACATTTTGAACTGGTCAATAGTTCCACAGAGTGTCTGTCAAGAGCAGCACCTACCGTTTTTTTGTTTGTTTGTTTGTTTGTTTGTTTGTTTGTTTGTTTTCAATCTAGGATTTATAGAAAACTAGAACTATAATATTTTGGCATATGTGAATATAAAGTCAGGGCTGATAATTGCTACAGCTGTAGGTATAACAGCCCATTTACAGTGATCAACTTGTGAAATTGTGAAGATGGTATGGAACTGATATAAACCATAGCAATTGGATTTTTGATAGGGCATTTATCATTTCATGTTTGGCAGAAGTAATTAGACATTCTATGAATATACACACAGAATCGTAATTGAGGTGTAAGGGGTTGTGAGGGGGCAAACCATCCCTATGCCCACCTCAAGCCACATGCCCTCCCCAACCCATTGAAATCAAATTATGGTGACTCTGTATCATGGGGTATGTGGATCTTTAAGGGGCTTCCTAACTAACGCTGTCACCAGTTATCTCTGGGCTTGTACAATATCATGATGATACTTGTCTGAAACCCCTTAAATTGGCCACTGAAAAGCCTATACCCTTTAAAATCTATAGTAACTTGCTTTAGTATTTACCCCCCATTTGAACATCTCTAAATTTTGTAGTGTTACAACCTGGAACTGAAATTGATTTAACTGGCATTATTTATATACTTGATATATACTTATGCAAGGCATTGTAGCTAGTTTCTGCATCTAAAAAGTCAAAACATTCAAGAATGTTGCTGTACCAAAGCCATAGTATATCAGAGAAAGTCACGAATTGACAGGTACCTATTAAAAGCTCTGACCCCAAATTCCTAACAAGCTGGGATATGCAAAGAAAAGAATTTCACTGTGCTGTAAAGTATATGTGACAAATAAAGGCTTCTTCTTCTTCTAAAAGGGATTATTATTTAACTTTGCCAACTGTTTGACTTTTAATGCAATCTGTCTTAGGCCTGCACATGCAAGGAAGCATGTACATGAATACATGCCAACAGATAAGAGATGTTTTCATTTATAATTCTCTCATAAGCTGACAACTGGTTTCACATGTTTTCTTAGAGCACTTAGAGCAGGGGTTTCCATTCTTACCTGCGAAGGGCCGGTGTGGGTGCAGGTTTTCATTCCAATCAAGCAGTAGCTTTTTTTATTTTATTTTTTTTTACTATTTATTTATCTTCTCAGGGATTTAACTCATTCAGTTGCAAAGCAGTAGATAAATCGATAAACATCTTTTGAGATGTTTGAGATAAAGAACTTTCAAGAATTTCAGCATTGTTTCAAAAGTCATACATGTTCAGAGCAAGCCTGATATAATCAAAATTCATGCGAATTTTGAGGCTTATCTCACAAGAATTGTGATGATTTGGCATTCATTGCAAAAGGCATTCATACTGTATGTGGTGCAGTAGGCTGCAGGGCAGGATGGCGTTTGCTATCTCACAGCTCCAAGGTCCTCAGCTTGATCTTGCCTCTGCAGAGTTTTGTGTGTTCTTCCAGTGTTCATGTGGTTTATGGTACGTGTTTGGGGGTGAAAACTGATTTTGTTTCGCCATATTTCCTGGAATCGTGTGACAGAAAAACTCATTAAGACATGGTAGTCCACTGCTGTCGCATGGTTCCATCTAAAGTTCAACTCTGGTGAACATTACATTTAAGCCAACATTTAAACCAACAATGGAGCATTGCGTGCAGGCCATCAATTTGTTGTTCTTGTTGAAATCAATGGCTAAATCAAATCTTTTGGCTAAAATCCAGGTGACATTATCAAATTTCTTTAACTTTCTTTAACTAAGATTATTGTTCATATGACCACTTAGATAATCCAAAACTGCTGACACCAGACAATAATTATGCAACTGATGATAAATATATGCAGAGCTGGGTAGTAACGTGCTACATTTACTTCATTACATTTACTTGAGTAACTGTTTGAAAAAAATTTACTTTTAAGAGTAGGTTTAACTGGCCATACTTATACTCTTACTCCAGTTCATTTCCGTTACCATTCAATATTAATGAATATATGTAGTTTTAATAATTAGTTTATATCACATATAATGAGGTCACAAGTCTCGCGATACACTGCAGTGGTCTTAATGCGGACGCAACAACCACTCACTTTTTTAGCTGCTCAGTCCTGGAGAGGGGGAATAAGTGAGCAGAGGCAGGACACGCGCACACACACACATACGCACACACACACACACACACACACACACACACACACACACACACACACACACACACACACACACACACACAAATGCACATAAACATGCTAACACAAACATACTAACACACAAACACACTCTGTCTCTCTCTACACACACTTTCTCTTCTGTTCTGTTCCAAAGTCTGTTCTTTTGTTCTCTGTTGTCTTGTTTAAATGCAAATGCTGACAAGTTTGTGTTGTTAACATGTTCTGAAAATAAAGACAGTCAACTGTTGGGAAATTTTTTTGTTTTTTGGGGTGTGTGTGAGATTTTGTGTTATTGTACCCATCACAGGACTGGGATATGCTGCTTCATCTTGAACCCAGGTTTTATATTATATAAACAGAAGAGACAGACTTTCAGGAAAAGGTGTGACTTACAGTTCTGCATGTAGTCTGAGATTCAGGATTTCCCCTTCATTTTAATCAGATCCGAAGTAACTAGTAACTTGCTACTTGAGTAGTCTTCTCATTGGATACTTTATTACTCTTACTTGAGTAATTATTAACATTATTACTTTTACAGGAACTTGAATAGTAACATTTTTGGCTACTCTACCCACCTCTGAATATAGTGTATGTCAGAATGTCAGCACATGGCCGTCTTAAGATTCAAAATCAACACGTTACTATTCATAGCCTGCATTTCTGACTAAAACTAACTAATGTTAAGAACTAATGTTCTTATGAAAACTGCAAGAGTACGCAAGAGAAATTTCATTGGATTTCATACAAATGGAGTCATAAGAAAAGCTCTGACTCTTAACCCCACCTCTCTCAGTAATGTTAACCATTCATCACTTTTCAAACAAGGCCAATGTGATCTCTTACTAATTTGCATTCATGAGCCCATGTGGTCAGATTGTAATTAAAGTTCCAGTTGAATGCGCTTTATTTGATAGAGCCCTTGTTTATGATTTACACAGAAGGCTCTCCAAATGAAATTTACCATGAGCTTTACAACCTGCAGACGCTTTTAACATAACAATGGGTGAGTGCTGTGGTATGCAGAGTTTGCTCACCACCCATGCGTCATCAGTGAAGGATCTAAGAACAGATGGCCAACGTCACTGAGCTTGACATGGTTGAGAGAAGTATCTGCATGCAACTGGTGATAAATATATATCGGAATGTCAGTACATGCCAGACTTAAGTCTCAAGCAGCAAGTCCAAACATGCATGATCACATATGGAAAAACACTGGATGATTGCAGGAGTGAAACACTTGACCAAATGGCAAGCATGGTGTTCCATGTCTTTCAGTGAGCATGTTCTTGTAAGTTCCTCTATGGCTCAACTATAATGGTCTCATAATTGTCAGGTTACTGATAAGTTGTTTAACAAGTTTTTTTAGCCCTTCCCTTTTATGCTGTATGTCTTCCTTCTCAGTGTGATGGTCCTGACAGTCTGCTAGCGCTGGAATATATAAATTTTTTATTCTCTGAATTCCATTGCAGCTGTAGAATGCTATTAAAGCGATGTTTCCTTTTCCGCATCTGCTGTAAGAGGCACTTTTTTAAAAATTGCAATACCAGTATACCTCAATGCATACACTATATGGCCAGAGATTTGTGGACACTGGACCACCACACCCATATTTCTGCCTTCCCTAAACTGTTGCCACAAAGTTGGAAGCACACAATTGTATAGAATGTCTTTGTATGCTGTAGCATTACAATTTCCCTTCACTGGAACTAAGAGGCCCAAACCTGTTTCAGCATGCCAATGCCCCTGTGCACAAAGGAAGCTTCATAAAGACATGGTTTGCCAAGGTTGGTGTGGAAGAACTTGAATGGTCTCCACAGTGCCCTGACCACAACCCCACTGGACATCTTAGGGATGAAATGGAATGCTGAGTGTGCCCCAGGTCTCCTCACCCGACATCAGTGCCTGACCTCACTAATGCTCTTGTGGCTGAATGAGCACAAATCCCTACAGCCATGCTCCAAAATCTAGAAAAAGCCTTC